>CM039124.1:15911757-15958338 GCA_022036555.1 Microstegium vimineum | reverse complement strand
GTTCATCTCCAGGGCAAGGTACCGGGTCCCGTGGAACTATTTTCCGCGCTCGGCTTCGCGTTTTCTTGACCGTGCTGCCCCGCCGCCGTTCGCAGGGAGTAGAGCTCTGCCCCGTGGAGCTGTCAGCACCCCCTGTTGACCTACCAGTCGCAAGAAGTCCAGTGGTGCGTCCGCGTTTGCCCCTCTGTCTCCCGGTGTTCTAAGTTCGCCGTTTGGTGCCTGGGAGCGCTGGATTGGTTAGCTCCGGCGAGCTCCTCGCCACTGTCCATGGCCGCCGCTAGCCAGGCTCCCTGAGCCAAAGGGGAGAACCCCCTCCCTTCCCCGATCTAATCCATAACGTCCAGATCAGATCCAACGGCCGAGGGCCATTGATACCCCTTCGCTGGTAAGTTTGCTAAAGAGACCCTCAGTTTTCTTCTAATCAACCAACCATCCCGATCTGATCTCTTTAATCCGAATTTCCTGATTTGTTTTAATTCAAAATAGATCCATCTAATTACAGAACTGCCACCGATTTTCTAAAGCTCATAACTTCCGTTTTAACTCCGTTTTAGGTGGTTCAAGTTCCTATAGTTTTGTCTCGTCGCGTAGATTTGTTTTATGGTATTTTTAACTCTGTTTCCTATTGTGGTGTACTGTGTTTAAATTTATTTGTGGGCCATGCTTGTTGTTCGTGCGCAAAAGGTGACATCACCATGAACTGTCAGGACCAAGAGTTTGACCCATCTGATCCGAACCAGTTTGAAGGCAAGTGACATTGACCATCTTGATATCATTTTCTTTTACTTTGAGTAGTGTAGTTAGACCCTTTGAGTTGCATGCTGAGTTTAACTGGAATCCCATGATAGGGTTTACTAGAACTTGTTTACATCATCCTTGAAACCCGGTTTGGATGGGTAGAATCATGCTTAGCCTGCACTCTTGGGTTGGGAATGTTTAATTATCAATTTTGACTAATGATATATGAAACTTTTATGTGGGTTGGTAACCTTTGGTGGTAGTAACATGGTGAGTAGGGAAATCCGGCAGGATGGACCGTTTGGTTGAGGTTGTTTTATGCCATGGTATGGTGCTGATGTTGGCAGATTGGGTTTGTGCTAGTAATCCTTCCTGGATCCCTAGGACACGGTTCTTGGAGCATGTAACCCAGCTTAACAACGCTACCACAAGGTCTATATGGTACGACCTGGATAATTAATTGGCTGCTCGTTCATGTGTGCATTGTGGAGAGTTTAGTGGTACAAGAGGGGACCTAAATCGGTGAATCCTTAGTGAATGCACAGGGGCGGGAACCATAGCTTTGTAAAGGCCTTGTAGTGTGACCACGCTAAGCACCTTGGTAGTGTGTAGCGTGATGGGGAAAACATGACTTGTGGGTAAAGATGTGCAACCTGTGCAGAGTGTAAAAACTGATATATCAGTCGTGCTCACTGTCATGAGTGGCTTGGACTTCTTCTTGATTAGTTGGCTCTCTGGTTCGTCGAGTGGTAGTTCCCTTGGTAAGGGAATGTTGGTTGGGAAGCATGGATGGAATCCATGTGTTGTTTGGCTTGGATGGAATATAGGTGTGGTGCTCAGATGGGATCTGAGTGTTGGTTTCAGTGGTTCTCTAAGGTCAAGGGAGATCTCATCTTGTTAAATAGGTGCTTAAGGTTTAAGGTTATAGGAGTGTTGCTTTAGGTGTTGTGTAAACCAAGGTAGCCTATCCTTGCTATAGACTCATGTCATATTTTTTATACACTTGCGAAGTACATTTCGATGTACTCACCCTTCCTCTTTGTCCCCCTGCTACCCCACCTAGATGCGGGAGATGTCAACGAGGAGTTCCATGAAGACGATGGCTTTGACCCTGATGAAGTGTTTTAGGCTAGTGTTGCCCCATGTCAATCTTCCTGTGAAGATGGAGCCTCTTCCGCTGGAGTTTTCAATAAAGTTTATGTAATTTTCTTTCAGACCCCTGGGTCATTTTGTAATGAAGTTTAACGTTAAGTTTTGAACAATGTTATGATACTATAATGATGTCGTCATATGTATGAATAATTGATCCTGGCATACGTATGATGTGCATCCAATTTTGTCCTTAAAATTGGGTGTGACAGAGTCGTATCAAAGCTATTGTTGACCGTAGGACGCTAGCCTAGATAGACATGGCAATCTTAATAAGCTATTTTGAAAACAAAAATCTTGCTTTCAGTTTCTCTTTCTCCCTTGATGCTAATTTTAAAAGTTTTTGTCCAAATAGGTTCCTCTACCCTTAGGGTGCTTCCATAATGTGTTTGTCGAATAGACCGTTGTGTGATTGTGTCCGAGTGCAAATGAATGATATGGATCTTTGTAATGAGTGCAATGATCTTGTGGGATTCCTCCAAAATTTCATTTAGTTTATAGATCTTTCTCTCTAGTCTCTTCGAATCTCGAGGACGAGATTCATCTTAAGGGGGGGTAGGTTTGTAACACCTGAAAAATTCAATTTTTAAAATAGATTGAATTTGTTTTAATTTTGAATTTTGTGCTCATGAAAACGTATGGAATAAAAAAACATTTTCAACAAAAAAAACTTTTTAGCAAATTAAAAATTGACTTAGGGTTTAGAAACATGGTTGTGCATTCCTTCCTTTGCATTGTGTTTATTGTGTCGAGTGGTTTTGTGAAGCCTAAGCAAGAAAAAGGAATTTCAAATTCTTTTGAAAATGTTTTGAAAAAAAGGAAAGAAGTTTGGAAACTTTTATCTCTTTCTATCTAGCCCGAGAAGCCACTCCTTCCTCTCTCTAGCCCAGTAGCTCAGCTCGGCCTGTTTCTCCCGCAAGCCCACCACCTTCTCTTCTCCTCAGGCTCAGTGAAGGTGCATCTAGCCCTTTAGTGGGTTTTGGTGAAGTGACAACACAATTAAAGGTCTAACAAGTTTGCTAAGTGTATCAAAGGTTAAAAAAGAAAAGCAAACTTGATGGTATTCCACAAAGTGTTCAGATGAAGATCAGATTGTGTATTGTTGTATTGGAAGACTATGAAAACAATCTAGTTGAAGCAAAAGATAACAATGAAAATGGAATCAATGAAATGGCTTCTATATTGTGGGATATCATAATATCATGTGAAAGCAAGCATGTTTGGCAAATGACAAATGAGACATGAGTTGATAGTTATGGATTGGTCTCAATATTGGCTTGCTTTACTTGAACAAAAAGAGTTGGATAGTGGACTAGTGTTGATCAAGGATTGAATGATGAATCAATAGTGCATTAGTGGAGAAAACACCAAGCAAAAGTCAAATGACAAAGGTGACAATGTATATTGGATATAATATGGTCTCTACTTTAGCTTGCTTGTATGGACAAAGATTTGGAGAATCACTTTGCATTAATATGATCAAGCTAGAAGTTTGAAGATAGAGATTGAAGTGAGTGATAGGAGTGTCAAGCCAAAATAAGGAAGATCTAAGGAATTGTGAATTGACTTGACCATATTGATGTGGAGTCTCATATATCAAAGCTTGATTGATCTCAACACTCATATCTACACGTTATTCAAGCAAGGATCACAATATTGTAGAAATGGTTTTCAATCGGTGCTTAATATGATGTGACTTGAGTATGACTTGATAGGGTGAAGATAGCAAGGAAAGGACTTCGAGGTACTAAGCAAAGGTGAAGGTCAAGGAGACCGAGGTACTATGGCTAAGGTGAAGAAGAGAGTACTTGCATTGAGTCAAAGTACTAATCAAGCTATGAGGAGTCATATTATGTTGAGGATCAATTTATTAGTGGTAGTGACTTGAAGCCATGAACTGAACTCATGTGTGTTGGAAGATTCAAGTCACAAGCTCTAAGGTGTGTGTGCTCAAAGAGATGAGATAAGGATGATTGCAAACACATGTTCAAGGTATTATAAGAATGAGGATAATACATTCAATGGTGCAGCCCCAAATTATCAAAGAATGCGGTGACCAACTCAAAGGCATTTAATTTATTTGATGTTTTGAATTTGAGTTTAGGAAAGGCGGGTACTACAAAGGGGGATGCAATGTGCATGCTTAAATGTGCAACCAAGTGCTCAAATTCCACCAAACATCCTCTCATACCTTGCCCAGACTCCCTGCAACATAGTTTTTCATTCAGAGCATTTTTGGGCAGAATGGCAGTGCTGCTCCCCAGAGCGGCAGTGCTGGGGGCCCAGCAGTGCCGGGCTTAAGTCCAGCAGTGCCGGACCTGAGCGGAAGTGCTGGACCTGAGAGCGGCAGTGCCGTGACTTAAAGTTTCCATTGGACAACAGAAAGTATTTCTATCCCCTCCATGCTGCCCCAACGGTCATCTCGACCATTCCCTTCCCCAGTGCTCACAGCAGCAACTCTCTCCCTCTCTCTAACTCCATTGGAGCCCCTCAAGCTTCTCTCTTTGATTCCTCTCCAATCCTTTGAGAGATTGAGCCTCCAAACTCCATTAGAGAGCAGCCCAAACTGTTCTTCAATGCCTAGAGCACTTGGTTCGCGTTGAAGCCGGTGGATTGCATTCGTTACTCTTGGAGCTTGCTCCTAGCCGGCTAGAGCGTCGCCCGTGGAGCTTGCCAACTTGTGTGGCAGCCCCGGAAGGTTTGTAACCATCTCATTGAAGCTAAGAAATCACCCCTCACTTCAAGAGTTCACTCTCTTGATTTGAGAACGAGGGAAAGACAAGCCTTGTGGGGGCAATCCTAAGCCTTGTGTGGCGAACCGCAACAACATGGACTTAGGCCAGGCTTGGTGGCGACGCTAAACCACTGGATAAATCTTGTGTCACTTGTGTTTGTGTTATTTGATTTACTTGCATTTGTCCTCAAGGTGATTTCTAGGGTTTGGTCCCGATCTACTTGGTGGTGCAGCTCCTACCTATTCTAAGAGGTGCTAGAGGTTCCCTACACCTCTAGGAAGGTTTCTATTCAAGCACAATTTCCATTCTCAGTTTACATTTTGAATTGTGCTTATCTCTGTCTTGGAGACCAGCACTGCCGCCCTGAGAGGAGCAGTGCCGGGCACCCCGGCAGTGCCGGACCCAAGGCCGACAGTGCCGGACCTGTGCTGACAGAAAGTTTGCAAGTTTATTTTAAACATGCCTATTCACCCCCTCTAGTCCTGCTGGACGACATCAAGGTTCTTTCAATTGGTATCAGAGCTAGGCTCTCTACTTCGGGCTTAACCTCCTTGAGAGAATGATGTCGACAAGTGGGGAGGTATCTCTAGAACTTCTACTTTTAGATGGCTCAAATTATGCATCTTGGTCTGCTCATGTACTTGATGTTTTTAGGACCATGGGTCCTCATATAGAGAAGATTGTAGATGTGAGCATTTCATCTCCTAGTGATTATTTGGACTATCTATGTAGAGAGGAAGTGAAATGCTTACAATACAATGCTCAAGTTATTAATGTCTTATTTAGTGCTTTGAGTGAAGATGTTCTTGATGCTGTCATATTTGGAGATGGTGAACCACTAGAGGATGCTGATATCATTTGGACTTCTCTCAAAGAAAAATATGACAAGTCTAAATGTGATGAGAAGTTGCTCTCATTGGAGAATTCACTTGAGGAGTGCTCAACTTCACCAACACATGTAGAGCCTCAAGTGATTCTCGCAAAAGGTCTAAGTGATAATGCCACATCCACCTTCTCACCGACATATGACTTAATGGAAGGTAATAAAATTGTTGGTGAGGACATTGCTCTTACATGTGGTACTTCTACTTCCTCTAGTTCTTGTGAGACTAACATATTGAAGGAAGAAGAAGCTCATGATCGGTGGAGGCCAAATGATGAATCCACCTCACCAAGAAGCTCAACTCTCTATGTCACTTCTCATGTGAGTCTCATGGCAAAGAATGAGAAGAATGTGGCAAGTGAGAGTGATAGTGAGAGTGATAGTGAAAGTGAAGATGAAAGTGATGATGAAGAGATCACTCAACACATTGCTCGGCTAATCAAGAAAGACAAACTAATGATGCTCAAGCTCATGGAGAAATAAATGAGCAAGAAGAATCACTTCACAAACAAGAAGACTTTCTCATTGAAAAGATCAAATGCTTGGAGAAGTTGACCAATAGGCATGAAAATCTTAAGTGCTCTCATGCTAGTTTGGTCAAAAGGTATGAAAACTTGTCAATTGAGCAAACTTATACTATTAACTCTCTATCTTGTGTTGCTCAATTAGAAGATGAGAATTATATGCTAAAGGAGAAATTGGAAAGATTCACTAGCAAGAATGAGACTTTGCAAGAAAGTCATGATGGGATGTTGTGCTCTCATGAGAAGATTATGGATTCTCATATCATGCTAGAGATTTCTCATGAGGTTATGATAGCAACGGTAAAATCATATCAACCTCACACCCACAAATGCACATGTACATAAGTTCAATCTATTTTATCATGTGCTAACAATTGTTTCTCTCAAGCAAGCCAACTTTCCGTTGAGCATGTATATGCAGAAACACGTGATGACTCCATCCCAAAAGAAAATGAACAACTCAAGGAAGAGGTTGAGAGACTAAGAAGGCACTTGATTCATTGCAAGGGATCAACCAATGCATGCACCAAATCCCATCAACAAAATTACAAGTCCAACAATGGGTTTCAATGTGCGCAGTTTGAAAGGAAGGAGCAGATTGGTACAGATCAGCCTGCATAGATGGTGGCACAACAGCAGCCCCGAGCAGCACAACCACCTAAGGGCGGCAGTGCCACGCCCCGCAAAAATGGGAAGGCTACCAATCCGACTCCCGATCAGACTAAGCCTAAGAAGATGGTGCCCAGGCAAAAGCAGGTTTCCCAAAAACCAAAAGAATCAATGTGGGTCACTCAAAACAAGGTGCAAGATGTATCAAAGAAGACTCTCATCACTTGCTTCAAGTGCAAGAAAGAGGGTCATCATGTGAGAGATTGCACAGTGAAGAAGGAAGAGAAAGGCATGATTGAAAGGATCAAGATGCCCAAGAGGGGGGGGGGGTGAATTGGGCTCTTTTTAATTTCTAAACAAGCATTAAACCTATAAAGAGCCAATTAACCCCCTAGTGCCTACCGCTTGTGTGTCCTAACTAGAAAGCGGTAGCAAGTTAATAGAAAGCGAAAACTTCCTACACAATTCTAGTATGAATTGAAAGACAAATGAGGAAAGTAATGCGGTGAGAAAGAGCTAGGGAAAGAGATGCTTGACACGACGATGTTTTGCCGAGGTATCGAGGAGTCAACACTCCCCCCTAGTCCTCGTTGGAGCACCTCGCAAGGTATAGCTCCCCCTCAATCCCGTGCAAGGGATGAGTGCTCTCTACGAGCTGATTCTTCACCACTCCGGCTCGGTGAATCACCCACAACCGATCACAACGTCGATGGAGAAGGGCCGCCAACAATCCTCCGGCGATCACCTTCCTCCAAGCACCACCGGACCGTCTAGGTGATGTCGATCACCAAGAGTAACAAGCTTCGATCTTCGCTTGACTCACTCAAGCTTCACAACTAGAGGATGCACACTTGAACTCTTGGATGAACTAGAGGAGAGGATGGATGAAATCGCGAATCACTCTCTCACTCTAGGGCTCTTGCTCTCTTCCCAACCTTCTCAACAAACTCAGCAATCCAAATGAGCAAAGGGTTTGTGGGAGAGAAGTGTGAGCAGCTATAAATAGCCCCTCAGAAAACTAGCTCGGGCTGGCAACTTAAGTTGGCGACGGACGCTCCGTCGCATGCCCCAACGGCTAGTTCTGCACAAAGTTTGGGCGACGGACGCTCCGTCGCCTAGGCGACGGACGCTCCGACGCCCTGCCCAACGGCTAACTCTGACACGATCTCCCAGCGACGGATGCTCCGTCACAGGGGCGACGGATGCTCATCCCAGCATCCGACGCTACACTCTGGCTTGGGCTGAAAAACACCCTCACTGGAAGGTCGACGGACGCTCTCCAAGCGTCCGACGCCTGACCGACGGACAGCGTCCGTTGGACCCTGAAGAACTTAGCTAGAAAACACGGCCACTCGAAGGTCGACGGACGCTGTGGACTCAACCACCCAGCGTCCGACGCCTTGGTCTGACGCGACGGACAGCGTCCGACGCCTCCGTCAGGAGCGTCCGTCGCCCAGAAAGCAGTCCTCTCAAATTCGTTTTTCATCGCGATGAATATGGAAGATGTTTTAGGCTATCTTACGGTCACCATAGGCTTGCTTAGAGCTAAGGAAGTCAAGTGTGCACCACACCTAAGTCATGAAGCTTTCCTAAGTCAAGCTACTAGTCTGAACCCCTCTTAATAGTACGGTCAAAGGTCAAATAAAAGCCCTATCTATTTCTAGGTGCCCTTCATCACCTTATGACACTTAGCCTATCATTCTAGGGTCTTCATCATGTCTCCTTGAAATCCGAAATGATATCCATCTTGAGGGCTAAGTGATGACCATTAATGCCCATTCGTGTTGATCACTTATGACTAAGCTACGCATAGCCTCTGCAAAACACACGTTAGTCATAATAATCGCTAATTGTCGTTAATCACCGAAACCAACTAGGGCCATGATTCTTCAATGATCAAAATCCAAGAGAATAATAAGAAGAAGACTCATGCTAAGTGCCCCAACATAGAACACAATGCCTCTATGTGTTCCAACAAGGTTGATGATCAAGTCACACTTCCAAACAAGAAGACAACACAAAGCAATAGGAGGTGTCATGGCTGTCATATGAAGGGACATGAAATTGCATCATGCCCCCACATGAATGATGAAGTCTTGGCATCATCAAGAAAGAGGCTCACTAGCAAGGTAGCAAGCAAAGGGCAAGAAAAGAAGGCCAACAAGAACAAGAGCCGCCTATGCTACACTTGTAGAACAAAGGGACATTTTGGTAAGGATTGTCCCATGGGTAACACTCCTAAGCCAAACTCTTCATTTGATGTAAATTTGCTTAGGAGGCCCAAAAATGACACTTGTGCTAGAAAGGTGATTGGTTCACCACATGCTAGCACAAAGGCCATTTTGGTACCTAAGTCTCTCGTGACTAACCTTTATGGACCCATCTTGGTATGGGTACCAAATTGTGCTTGAAGTGTTGTAGGTACTTAAAGGTGATATGAAGTTTCAGGGTGCTTGAGCAAGTTGATTGAAAATATTCACTCAAGTTATCAACCAATTCATATTATCCTTTCTTATATGGTTGACCCGAAGATGAATTGATGGATATATTTCTAACTTCATATTCACCTCGGTAACTAGTACCTAAACCTTGCTAGCTAGCCACTTGACTTGTGTAGTCTCTAGCAATTCACAAATATGTATGTGTTTGTGACTTGTTAAGAGTGGTTAGATTATTTCAAGTTTAAATGAACCATCTTCCATATGATATTTTTAATGGCTCTCTAGTAGAGCAAGTTCCTATTATGTTGTAGGTTATGAAGTATAGAGACAGGAGATCATTAAGTTGTTGCTGCACCAAATTTCCGCTGACACACTCTATGAAGAAGTGCAGCACACACACATGCTGGAAATCAGCAGGGTGGCAGTGCCGCACCTATGGGCGGCAGTGCCGCCCCTCCTACCTCAGTAGCAGCTGAGATCATTCCAAGCCGTGGATGAAGCCTACAACATGATCATAAGCAATGTGAAGATGGCGAGACCATCTCATTCATTACATTCATAAGGGTGGTAACAACTAAATCTCAAGTGCATGATATTTTCACATCTTACTCTTTTGTTTCTTGTGTAGCCACTTAGGGAAATAAAACACTTAAGGTTATATATATTGGTTGCTAGTCATGGAAGAAGAATATGATTAGAATTGAATTGATCATCCACACCAAGTAACATAGATGACTTTAGTTTCCTCTGTGGACTTCAAACCAAGAATTTCAATATGAAGAAAGCATACTTTGAGTTGGTTTGAGGGATTCAAATACTTGGCTCACATAGAAGAATACAAGTAAATTTCAAGAAGGTCAAGAATGAAGAAACAAGCTCAAGTCAAGTAGAGACACTTATCATTCACAACTCAAGAACTCTCTACTTGATGGATTCTTGTCATATGGTAGATTGGCAAAATATCATTCTCATATTATGTCCATCTACATGCTCTAATGGTTGTAAGTATTTCTTGGCATATTTCAATTTGATTATCCTCTTGTTGCCATGACCTAGACATAGAGTGAAATCCCAAGTTCTTAATTGAATAAAGTGCTATGTGAGAAATTCAAATACTTAGAGCACTTATCAAAAGGGACTTTAATCTATGACTAGAGTTGTGATACTAATGCTTTCTCTCTAAGTGATATTTGTGTAGTCTCACTAGCTAGTTGAGAATGTGTTTGTCAAATGGAGTGTGCTATCATAGGAAGGTCATCAATCCAAAACTATGTGATGTATTCTCTCTCTAGTTGATTTGGAGTTGATTTTTCTATGTTAGTAACTCACCATAATATGGCTTAAACCTACCCTTTGGACTTAATTGACCAACCATGCATATTTACATTTCTATTCCACTAAAAGGGTGTGCATGAGGCTTTGAGGGAGATTTAATCCATGTTATGAGGTTTCTCTATTTTGGTAGCCTACTTGCCATCCACATATAAAGGGTTACTAAATGAGAAACTAGTGCTTGTGTTCCTAATGACCTCTTGTGTTTGAAATTGTTTATAGAAAATCATAGAGAAGAGGTTGTGCTTGTATTGGATAAATCATAAGCCTAAAGGTTACTCTTCACCTAAAGTAAAAAGAGATTGGTTTGGATAAACTATATTTGAAGAATTCACAAGATTATAAGCATTGATAAGATGACTGAATGGAAATAACATCTTTTGAGTATTCTTATCCCAAATCATCTCAAGATTGGACAAGAAGAGAAGAATTGAGAAAATCATCAAATCTATCTAGAAAAGTGAAATCTGAGTTGAATGCCTTCAAAAATGGATTTGGATGTTCAAACTCTAATGAAATGGTCTAAAACTTTGTGAGCATGCTATACACATCTAGTAATTGTTGCTGTACAATTGTAATGATGATTGGTTTAGAAGAAAATCAATTTTGAGTTGAATTCTGTCAGCCTCAGCATGCAGTTTCAGACTTGAGCAGTTTTGGTAGAAAATATATTTGACTGCTCAAATGATGTCCAAATGGGCTAAAATTTGTACAACAGTTAAAGGACATGTACATTCATACCTATACCAAGTTTCATCAATACTGGACTAGTATTTTGAGAGATATGAAGCTTTCTCCGAAGAGGACAAAATCTGAAAACTGTGTATTTCAGACATTGACAGTTATTGGAAAATTGATTTGACTGATCCAATTGAGTTCAAATGAGCTGAAACTTTGAAAACAGCTAGATGATCATGGATGCACATCTCTACCAAATTTCATGCATATTGAACTGATGGTCTGACAGATATGAATTCTTTTCCAAAGAAGACAAAATTTGAAAATTCAGTGTTTGGAATTGAATTGCAAGCTGCTTGAAGGATAATTCAGTTGGAACATAGTATAAACTTCTCCCTTGACCCCAGGATCATTGATATGCATGAGTGAACTTTGTGTACTCTTGTGTGCAAACATTGAGGTGGAGTTTAGCTAATATCTTGTTGGACAAATGGTTTCTTTCAAATTCATGATTATGTTGTCTCACACATTGGAGAAACATGGATGGATTGTTCCTTTAGATTCTTTGGCTGCCTCACATTGATTCTTGGATGTCTTGGTCTTTATAAACCAAGATCTTCTAGTTTAGTGTTGAATGCCCCAATCCTTGGTGGAACCATCTGTAAATGTGTTGGAGAGAAATAATTGATTTGTGGACTTTTATTGTTAGTTCTCCACTCTGTAGCTCTTCAAGTGCTCATGATCCATCCCATTGATTACCCAGGATCTTATCAAGAAAAGTAGTAACTCCTATTTCACAATTTGCAAGTTTTATGAATTTTACCTCTTTGCTCTCTATGTGAGTTGCTTTAGGTAAAGAAAGAACTAGGAACCTAATATGGATCTTGGATGATCATGAAAGCTCTATTTCACCACATTTCATCAAGTGAAAAACTATTGCCATCCAATTCATTAAAGTCTCACTTATGATGGCATTGTGTGGTGATCTATCTACCTTGGTGGTGGTATGTGTCCTTGGCATAATTTCAATTGTTGCAACTTTATCATGCCTTGACCAAGATATAGGATGAACTCCTCTAGACTCTTAAACCGATTCAAGTGGATTTCACAAGTAATGAGTACTTGATGCACATATGAAGGGGGATCCCATTCTATGTCTTGTGTCTTTGAGACTAATCTTTTCTTCTAGTGAATTTGTATAGTCTCTTGGTAAGAATGAGTTTCTCATGAGTATGCTACACTAACTCAATCCAAATCGGTAAAGCTATCTCTCATATTTATTTGGATTGTAATTTTATCTCTCAAGTAGCTACTGCCCATAATATAGCTTAAATTCCTTTGTTTGGACTTAAAAGACCAAAAGTGCATATGTTCTTGTCTTCCACATATATATGTATGCACTATCAAAAAGGGGGACCTTAGTCTATGTTATGAGGTTTTGCTATTAGTGATCTACATGCCTTCTACATCCAAAATGGTCACTAGTTGTGAAACTCTAGCTTGTGCAATTTAATGCCTTCTCTTGTTTTTTAAGCCTTTATTAGGAGACATCTATGTGATATGATGAGATACAAACATCTATTCCAATTGGTACCGACTTGGGAAGATCATATTTCAATTGATATTGATGGACAATCTTTCAATTTGGTATATCAAGAAATATGTCTTCAATTGATATCTCAAAATGACAACAAGAGCTAGCAATGGACTCTCAACTGAAATCAAGCACAAGTTTGTGATGTTTCCTTCAATATGATGATGAAGATAGATGGGCACAATTGAGATATTTTTGCTTAAACAAGTGACAAGCCCATCAAAGCACTAAATTCAAAATAATTATCATGATGGAGATTATGAGGCTTAGAACAAAGGTATATCACTCCATGAACTCTTGTACTACCTTTGTGCATCTAGGCCCTTACATGCTAGTGTGTGCATGTGTATGCAATAATTTGAGCCACACCATAAGTATGTTCTTGTGGTGACAATTAGAGAATGAGATAGATATTTGGTTGATACCTCTTGTGGTGATAGCATGAGTTTGTCTCATGTTTTAAACTTCATATAATTGAGGTATGAGCTAAATATGCTAACTTCTCAAGAATCTTGACTTAACTTGTTGCATACTTTGTTTGGTAGAAATCCTATCTGCTAAAAACTTTTAACCTACCTCTTGCCCTCACTTGTCTACCATGATTTCTTCCTTTTGGTAGAGAGATCCTTTTTGGAGATTAATGCCAAAGGGGGAGAAATATTAAAAGTGTACGGTGTATAAAAAAAGATTGATATGTAAAGGGGGGAAATATGTTGTGTGTGCAAGGATAGTTGTGCTGACTGCCACAGGTGCGGCAGTGCCACTCTCAGAGCGGCAGTGCCGCCCAGTGTAATTCCAGTATTTATTATCTCTGATTTGTATAACCGTCATGAGCATCACGTTTATCTTGATGACACCTTGCACCCCACAGATGCTATGATATAAGAGAGTTCTCACACTTTTTCTTAAATATGTGCATTTGGCATTTGAGGACAAATTTGAATTCCCTTCAATGCACACATTTAGGGGGAGCTCACTATATCATATGATCCAAAATCTTAATGTTTATCAATCTCTTGTAAGCTTTAATTGTGTTGTCATCAATCACCAAAAAGGGGGAGATTGAAAGTGCATCTAGCCCTTTAGTGGGTTTTGGTGAATTGAGTGACAACACAATTAAAGGTCTAACAAGTTTGCTAAGTGTATCAAAGGTTAAACAAGAAAAGCAAACTTGATGGTATTCCACAAAGTGTTCAGATGAAGATCAGATTGTGTATTGTTGTATTGGAAGACTATGAAAACAATCTAGTTCAAGCAAAAGACAACAATGCAAATGGAATCAATGAAATGGCTTCTATATTATGGGATATCATAGTATCATGTGAAAGCAAACATGTTTGGCAAATGGCAAATGAGACATGAGTTGATAGTTATGGATTGGTCTCAATATTGGCTTGCTTTACTTGAACAAAAAGAGTTGGATAGTGTACTAGTGTTGATCAAGCATTGAATAATGAATCAATAGTGCATTAGTGAGAAAACACCAAGCAAAAGTCAAATGACAAAGGAGACAATGTATATTGGATATAATATGGTCTCTACTTTAGTTTGCTTGTATGGAAAAAGATTTGGAGAATCACTTTGCATTAATATGATCAAGCTAGAAGTTTGAAGATAGAGATTGAAGTGAGTGATAGGAGTGTCAAGCCAAAATAAGGAAGATCTAAGGAATTGTGAATTGGCTTGACCATATTGATGTGGAGTCTCATATATCAAAGCTTGATTGATCTCAACACTCATATCTACAAGTTATTCAAGCAAGGATCACAATATTGTAGAAATGGTTTTCAATCGGTGCTTAATATGATGTGACTTGAGTATGGCTTGATAGGGTGAAGATAGCAAGGAAAGGACTTCGAGGTACTAAGCAAAGGTGAAGGTCAAGGAGACCGAGGTACTATGGCTAAGGTGAAGAAGAGAGTACTTGCATTGAGTCGAAGTACTAATCAAGCTATGAGGAGTCATATTATGTTGAGGATCAATTTATTAGTGGTAGTGACTTGAAGCCATGAGCTGAACTCATGTGTGTTGGAAGATTCAAGTCACATTCCCCAAGGTGTGTTTGCTCAAAGAGATGAGATAAGGATGATTGAAAACCCATGTTCAAGGTATTATAAGAATGAGGATAATACATTCAATGGTGCAGCCCCAAATTATCAAAGAATGCGGTGACCAACTCAAAGGCATTTAATTTATTTGTTGTTTCGAATTTGAGTTTAGGAAAGGCGATACTACAAAGGGGGATGCAATGTGCATGCTTAAATGTGCAACCAAGTGCTCAAATTCCACCAAACATCCTCTCATACCTTGCCTAGACTCCCTGCAAAATAGTTTTTCATTCAGAGCATTTTTGGGCAGAACGGCAGTGTTGCTCCCTAGAGCGGCAGTGCTGGGGGCCCAGCAGTGCCGAGCTTAAGTCCAGCAGTGCCAGACCTGAGCGGAAGTGCCGGACCTGAGAGCGGCAGTGCCGCGACTTAAAGTTACCGTTGGACAACAGAAAGTATTTCTATCCCCTCCCTCCTGCCCCAACGGTCATCTCGACCATTCCCTTCCCCAGTGCTCACAGCAGCAACTCTCTCCCTCTCTCTAACTCCATTGGAGCCTCTCAAGCTTCTCTCTTTGATTCCTCTCCAATACTTTGAGAGATTGAGCCTCCAAACTCCATTAGAGAGCAGCCCAAACTATTCTTCAACGCCTAGAGCACTTGGTTCGCGTTGAAGCCGGTGGATTGCATTCGTTACTCTTGGAGCTTGCTCCTAGCCAGCTAGAGCGTCGCCCGTGGAGCTTGCCAACTTGTGTGGCAGCCCCGGGAGGTTTGTAACCATCTCATTGATGCTAAGAAATCACCCCTCACTTCAAGAGTTGACTCTCTTGATTTGAGAACGAGGGAAAGGCAAGCCTTGTTGGGCAAGCCTAAGCCCTGTGTGGCGAACCTCAATAACGTGGACTTAGGCTAGCCTTGGTGGTGACGCTGAACCACAGGATAAATCTTGTGTCACTTGTGTTTGTGTTATTTGCTTTACTTGCATTTGTCCTCAAGGTGATTTCTAGGGTTTAGTCCCGATCTACTTGGTGGTGCAGCTCCTACCTATTCTAAGAGGTGCTAGAGGTTTCCTACACCTCTAGGAAGGTTTCTATTCAAGCACAATTTCCATTCTCAGTTTACATTTTGAATTGTGCTTATCTCTGTCCTGGAGACCAGCACTGCCGCCCTGAGAGCAGCAGTGCCGGACCCAAGGCCGGCAGTGCTGACAGAAAGTTTGCAAGTTTATTTTAAATAGGCCTATTCACCCCCTCTAGTCCTGTTGGGCGACATCAAGGTTCTTTCACTCAGCCCAGCGCCAAAGCCCAACCGAGCACCCCCCTTTCCCCTCTCCTCTTTGGCCCGAGCAGCAACACACCAGCCCAAGAGCGTTCTCGGCCCAGCGCAGCCGGCCTGCTACCGCGCAGCGCGGTCGCACTCAACACCCGACCCAGCTCGCGGCCCAGCCCCACACGCAAGCAGTACCACGCCGCAGCCGTTGACGGCCTGACCCTACGCGTCAGCAAAGACCAGTCCCTCCCTCTCACTCTGTGCCTATGACCATTGGGACCCACCTATCGACGCTCTCCCTACCTCCACCCGAGTCCCAGTTGACTCTGCTCGCGCGGATGAAACGCCAACGCCCTCCCCCGATTCCTCTGGCGAACGGCGTAATCCACACGCCGAGGCTCTTCAAAGGGCCAAGGACCCCCCTCTGCACCTCCGTTTCAATCTCCGCGCCGCCTTTTTGCCCTAGACGCGCCTCACGGAAGCTCCGCAGAGTAGAGCGCCACCGCCTTGTAATTCCGTCCGCCACCGCCAATGGAGCCCTTTCGAGCTCCACCGTCACCGAACACCGTCAGTTCGTCTCCAGGGCAAGGTATCGGGTCCCGTGGAACTCTTTTCCGTGCTCGGCTTCGCGTTTTCTTGACCATGCTGTCCCGCCGCCGTTCGCAGGGAGCAGAGCTCCGCCTCGTGGAGCCGTCGACACCCCCTGTTGCCCTACCGGTCGCAAGAAGTCCAGTGGTGAGTCCGCGTTTGCCCCCCTCTATCTCCCGGTGTTCTAGGTTCGCCGTTTGGTACTCGGGAGCGCCGGATTGGCTAGCTCCGGCGGGCCCCTCGCCACCGGCCATGGCCGCCGTTGGCCAGGCTCCCTGAGCCGAAGGGGAGAACCCCCCCTCCCTTCCCCGATCTAATCCATACCATCCAGATCAGATCCAACGACCAAGGGCAATTGATACCCCTTCGCTGGTAAGTTTGCTAAAGAGACCCTCGGTTTTCTTCTAATCAACCCACCATCCCAATCTGATCTCTTTAATCTGAATTTCCTGATTTGTTTTAATTCAAAATAGATCCATCTAATTATAGAACTGCCACCGGTTTTCTAAAGCTCATAACTTGCCCGTTTTAACTCCGTTTTAGGTGGTTCAAGTTCCTATAGTTTCGTCTTGTCGCGTAGATTAGGTTTATGATATTGTTTAACTCTGTTTCCTGTTGTGGTGTACTATGTTTAACTTTATTTGTGGGCCATGCTTGTTGTTCGTGCGCATAAGGTGACATCACCGTGGACTTTCGGGACCAAGAGTTTGACCAATCTGATCCAAACCAGTTTGAAGGCAAGTGACCTTGACCATCTTGATCCCATTTTGTTTTACTTTGTGTAGTGTAGTTAGACCCTTTGAGTTGCATGCTGAGTTTAACTTGAATCCCATGATAGGGTTTACTAGAACTTGTTTATATCATCCTTGAAACCTGATTTGGATGGGTAGAATCATGCTTAGCCTGCAGTCTTGGGTTGGGAATGTTTAATTATCAATTTTGACTAATGATATATGAAACTTTTATGTGGGTTGGTAACCTTTGGTGGTAGTAACATGGTGAGTAGACAAATCCGGCAGGATGGACCGTTTGGTTGAGGTTGTTTTATGCCATGGTATGGTGCTGATGTTGGTGGATTGGGTTTGTGCTATTAATCCTGCCTGGATCCCTAGGACACAGTTCTTGGAGCATGTACCACAAGGTTTATAAGGTACGACATGGATAATTAATTGGCTGCCCATTCATGTGCATTTTGGAGAGTTTAGTGGCACAAGAGGGGACCTAAATCGGTGAATCCTTAGTGAATCCATAGGGGCGGGAACCATAACTTTGTAAAGGCCTTGTATTGTGACCCCGCTAAGCACCTTGGTAGTGTGTAGCGTGATGGGGAAAACACGACTTGTGGGTAAAGATGTGCAACATGTGCAGAGTGTAAAAACTGATATATCAGCCGTGCTCACGGTCACGAGCGACTTGGACTTCTTGATTAGTTGGCTCTCTGGTTCGTCGAGTGGTAGTTCCCTTGGTAAGGGAATGTTGGTTGGGAAGCATAGATGGAATCCATGTGTTGTTTGGCTTGGATGGAATCCAGGTGTGGTGCTCAGATGGGACCTGAGTGTTGGTTTCAGTGGTTCTCTAAGGTGAAGGGAAATCTCATCTTGTTAAATAGGTGCTTAAGGTTTAAGGTTATCTGAGTGTTGCTTTAGGTGCTTGTGTAAACCAAGGTAGCCTATACTTGCTATAGACTCATGTCATATTTTTTATACACTTGTGGAGTACATTTTGATGTACTCACCCTTCCTCTTTGTCCCCCTGCTACCCCACCCAGATGCGGGAGATGTCGACGATGAGTTCCATGAAGACGATGGCTTTGACTCTGATGAAGTATTTTAGGCTAGTGCTGCCCCCAGTCAATCTTCCTACGAAGATGGAGCCTCTTCCGCTGGAGTTTTCAATAAAGTTTATGTAATTTTGTTTCAGACCCCTGGGTCATTTTGTAATGAAGTTTAACGTTAAGTTTTGAACAATGTTATGATACTATAATGATGTCGTCATATGTATGAATAATTGATCCTGGCATACGTATGTTGTGCATCCAATTTTGTCCTTAAAATTGGGTGTGACAACTCATGAGATTTCTTGATGGGTCTCTTGATGGAAGTATTAAGGGTCATCTTGGGAGTAATATCAAACTTTCGATTTCGCTTACCAATTCAGTAAACATCATGACGTAATCGCTCTAGAATCTGACCCCATAGAGGAAGTAATGGTTGCACCTCTTGTAGAATCATCTCATCCTGATCTAGAAGAAGAAACTGAGGAGTTCATCTAGGAAGAAGACGATCTAGAAGAACCTATATATCTGGAGAAGTCTGAGCAGCCACCTAAACCCTCTATAGAACTTAAACCCCTTCCAACTGGTTTAAAGTATGCTTTCCTAAATAACGATTGTGAGACACCTGTGATCATAAGTGACAAACTCTCTCCTGAAGAGTCCTTCAAGCTCCTCACTGTCCTAGAAAAGCATCAATCAGTCTTAGGCTATTCTCTTCTAGATCTCAAGGGCATCAGTTGCGCTCTTTGCAAGCATCGCATTCCTATAGAACCTGAGGCTCTTCCTTCTAGAGAACCTCAACATAGATTGAATAATGCGATGAGAGAAGTAGTAAAGAAGGAGGTCTTGAAACTCTTGCACGCAGGGATCATCTACCCCATTCCTCATAGTGAATGGGTTAGCCCTGTGCAAGTTGTGCCTAAGAAGGGAGGTGTGACGGTCGTTCGAAATGACAAGAACGAGTTGATTCCTCAACGAATCGTCACGAGTTGGAGGATGTGTATAGATTACCGAAAACTTAATAAGGCTATAGATCACTTCCCGTTACCCTTCATCGATGAGATGTTGGAGCGGCTTGCAAAACATTCTTTCTTTTGTTTCCTTGATGGTTATTCGGGATATCATCAAATACCAATCCATCCCGATGATCAAAGTAAGACTACCTTCACATGCCCCTATGGAACATATGCATACAGGCGAATGTCTTTCGGACTATGCAATGCTCCTACGTCTTTCCAAAGGTGCATGATGTCCATTTTCTCGGATATGATCGAAGAAATCATGGAAATTTTCATGGATGATTTTTCCGTCTATGGAAAGACTTTCGATGATTGCCTTGAGAATCTGGATAGAGTCTTACAGAGATGTGAAGAAAAGCACTTAGTCCTAAACTGGGAGAAATGCCACTTCATGGTTCGCGAAGGCATAGTGCTAGGACATAATGTGTCCGAACGTGGGATAGAAGTGGATAGAGCTAAGATTGAAGTCATATAATAGCTTCCACCTCCCACGAATGTCAAGGGAATCCATAGTTTCCTTGGCCATGTTGGCTTTTATAGATGATTCATACAAGATTTCTCTCAAATTGTCCATCCTTTAACAAGCTTGCTAGCCAAGGATGCACCCTTCGACTTCAATGATGAGTGCTTAGATTCCTTCTACCTTCTCAAGAAAGGACTCATCTCAACTCTAATCATTCAACCCACTGATTGGATGCTTCCCTTTGAAATAATGTGTGATGCAAGTGATTATGTTGTCGGTGCGGTTTTAGGCCAAACCAAAGATACGAAGCATCATGAAAATTCATATGATAGCAAAACCTTAACAGGGCCACAGCTAAATTATGCAACAACTGAGAAAGAGTTGTTGGTCGTGGTTTTTGCTATAGACAAGTTTAGATCTTACTTAGTTGGAGCAAAAGTGATTGTTTATACAGATCATGCTGCGTTAAAGTACTTGCTCACTAAGAAAGATGCTAAACCCCGCTTAATAAGATGGATCCTTCTACTCCAATAATTTGCGAACACATGGTGGATAAGTACCTATGGATGTTCAGCTTTGATGATGAGTGATTGACCAACACGTGAGTGTTTCAGTTTGAGTGGCTTAACCTAACCTCTACGAAAGCAAAAACATGTGCCTATCTATCGGCTTGTGGTGTGCAGGTGCTATGCCTAGTGACAGTGGTCAATGGCGTGGAGAAGGTCGAGTAGAGGCTTGCCTTGCCGATGGACTGAGAGCGGTGAAGGGAGGAAGCAAGGCTCGGACTGAGGTACCATGGGCGCCGGCGGACTAGCTATGGTGGCTAGTACTTGGCACCGGCGAGTGCGAGAAGACATAGAGGTAGACCGAGTTGACCGAGTCAAGACGGTGGACGCGCGAGTCGAGCGGAGGCTCAGGGGACTCGGATTCCGATCGGGCGAAGACAAGGTGGCTCGCGTCGAGTGGTTTGGTGGTTTGGGCCTTAAAACCATCTGTGTCGGTTTCCGAGTTTGGGCTGCAAAACTCGGGGTTCGGTAGTTGAGCCCAAAGCTACCGGTGGCGGGTTTCCTGGGTTTGGGCCTCAAAACCTAGGCGGAGCTTCCGAGGAAGCGGGGATGGCACGTGGTGGAATCCTGGAGGTTGCGTCGAGGCGACGGCAACTCTCAGCAGGAAGCGGGGCCGTCCATTCAAATCGAGGAAGATATTTTCCAGAGTATGGACTACAATGCTTAGGCTAGGTAGTTCACTCATGTATCTAGGGGGGTCTTTGGGAAATATCCAAAGCCCTATTAAATAGAGGATGAAGGGGTATCCTCATCCTCATCTCTTGCATTACTCTTTCTCCCACCTATTCCTAGGTTTTCCCTTCCCTAGTTTCTTCTTGCTTGAGATCCACCGAGTCACCGGTGTAAGAACTTGTGATTGTTGCGAGGAATCGGAGGCCGTAACCTCCGTAATTCATGGTGGCTTTGCTTTTGTGATCGTGTTCCCCATTTTTCTTGTGTTCTTCGCGTTTTGCTTTTGCTCCCTCTTTTCCCGAGATGATTTCTCTTTGTAGGGAGTAGCTCTTGCAAATCTATTTGAACCAAGTTGTTCGTGTTCGTGAGGAGTATCTTTGCACCGAAGGAATTCCCCTCAAACCTCACGAGTGCGTAGATCGGGCGATTTCTTTGCCATGCTTTTTGTTCTTGCCCCTTTTCCCCAAATCATCGTTTTCCTTTAATTCTCACCAAATTGAGTGATGATTTCTTAGGGATAGCTCCTCCATAGCACTAGAATCATGCCTACCAAGTTGGGTTGCTAGTGGAGAACATTTGGTCAAGATTTGGGAAGATTTGGTGGAGAGAAAAATGATTTTCGCGGTTACTGCGCGTTTGTCGGGGGCGTAGGATGCTCCGAGGGTTTGCGTCGGACGCTGGTACGTACTGACGTCAGCGTCTGTCGCCTTGCTTATCGGCATCCTTTGGTTTTAGCGTCGGACGCTCTCCAGAGTCCGTCGCCCAGCATCCGTCGCGTGGTGTGCGCTGTGCAGTTCTGTTTTGCTCTCGGTTAGGCCGACGGACGATCTTCACAGCATCTGTCGCCGACCGTCCGTCACCTCGGTAGTTTTTCAGCTTCTGTCAGGCTCTCTGGAAGGCCGACGGACGCTTGCCTAACCGTCCGTGGCCAGCGTCCATCGCCCTGCCCTGGAGCGTCCGTCGCACTGTCTTCCACCGTCCGTCGCCTGCTTTTCTGGCTGATTTGCTTGGAATTCTTGCCTCTTTCTCATAGGGGCTGAGAACTCTTCTTGGGGGTTTCCGGTGAGTTTTCCTCCATTGCCGGTGAGTTTTCATTTACAACTGGGTTTGGCTTTTGGGAAGAGTGGCCCGAATATTTCAAGAGAAATTTGAGGCTCCCATTCACCCCCCTCTGGTCGCTGTTCTCGGTCCTTCAATTGGTATCAGAGCCGGTCATGGATCAATCCACCTTACATGGTTCTTGATCCGCGAAGGCGACATGGAGCGAGGTGCTGGTAAACCTCCTTACTTCGATGGAACCAACTTTGCCTATTGGAAGGTGCGCATGTCCGCTTACCTCCAAGGGCTTGATACGAAGTTTTGGGAGATTTGTGAGAATGAGAACTACGTGGTTCTTGAGGCTCAGATCACTGATGCCAAAGTTACACAGCATGCATCTAATGCAAGAGCCCGTAGCATTCTCTTCTCTTGTCTGTCTCTTCCGGAGTTTGAGCGGGTTTCGAGTCTCACTACGGCACGGGAGATCTGGCAAACACTCTTGAGATATCATGAGGGCAACCCTCAGATCAAGTCCAGACTCTTCGACACATACCATAGAGAGTACGAGAACTTTGCTCAGTTGGCCGGCGAATCTGTTGACGGGATGTTCACTCGCTTCCAATCTATCGTCAACAAGATGTGTGCCAATCGGGCCAACTTTACTTATGATGATCATGAGATGGCTATCAAGCTTTTTCATGCTCTTGATCGGAAGGTGTGGGAGATGAAGGTGGCTGCCATTCAGGAGTCACCGGGCTATGATGCCCTGACCGTGGACGAGCTGTTCAGCAAGCTCAAGTCCTCGGAGATTGATTACCAGACCCGGGCCAAGCTTGAGAACCCATCGAAACCTTCTATGGCGTTGGTTTCTGGCCCCGGCGGTACGTCTTCTTCCTCCTCTGACCCTTCGCACTCGTTGTTTGCTTTGTCTTTGATTTCTGTGACAGAGGAGCAAGTGGAGGCTCTTGGAGATGATGAGCTGGCTTTGGTCATCACCAAGTTCTCACGGTTTCACAACAACCGTTTGAACCGTCGGCGTGGTGGCTCAGCCAAGGGGTGCTACCATTGCGGTGATGAGGATCACTTCATCGCAAACTGCCCCAAGAAAGCTGCGGGCGACTTCACCAAGCGCAAGGAGAAGCGCGAGCACCACTTCGAGGACAAGCACAAGCCCAAGGGTGGCTATCACAGAAGGTCCTCTAAGAAGGTGAAGGCCAAGCACAGAGCCTTCCTCGCCTCCCTCAGTGACATTGATGCCTCCTCCGATGGAGGTGCTTCTTTGAGCGATGATGAGTCCAAGGGAAAGGTTGAGGACAAGCTCAATGGCCTATTCTTCTATGCCGACGCCAAGCATGGTGGCTTTTGCACCATGGCAATTGAAGAAGGCAAGGTCGGCAAGCGCAAGGAAGGCCCCGACTACGACTATGACTCTGACACACCCGAGGTACCACCACCCGTCGAGTCCCTCTCCCTTGAGATTGAGTCTCTGAACGACGCCTTGATGAGTCAAGATGCATTGCTCAAGCGTGCTGCTGTAGAGAGGAACGACTTTAAGGCGAAGTACCTTAGCGAGCTTCATGAGCTAGATTTTGCTAAGGCGTCTGTGGTGGTTACGAGGAGGTAGAGTGTGATGCTTGCGCCATTCACATGTCTGATCTTGTCACTCTCTAGGACAAGTATGGCACTCTACTTGAGGAGGTCAGTGAGCTGAAGGCTAGGCCTAGCTTACTTGGTGCGTGCAAGTCTTGCTTAGGCTTGCGTTCTGAGCTAGCACAAAAAGATGCTAGGATTGCTGTGCTAGAGAAGGTCAACTCAGATAGAACTAGAGAGTCGGATTGCTTTGAGGCTTTGAAGCTTGAGATCGCGTCGTGCAGACACGACAAGATGCGAACCGAGGAAGAAAACACATAACTTCGGTCCATCTTGAGCTGGGTGTCTTGCCGAGAGCCGCAGTTGGGAATGATGCTTAGCCAATGCAAAAGGGCTGGCAGCACGGGAGTAGGCTTTGCTATAGGTGGGAAGGACGATAGCTTGTTCGGTAAGATCGGTGAGTGCAGTGGTTTGAGCGAGAATGAGAAACCCACCACAACTCCCAAGCTTACCAAGATCACTCCACCTAAGCCTACCGACCCCTCCAAGTTTCCTGTGAGAGATGGTGTGTTTGAAGAGCCACCCAAAACCACTCCACAGAAGCAAGTGTGAATTGCAAAACCGAACCATCTACGCAACCCACTTGACACACTGCCAGACATCTCTAGTGATCCCCTTCCTAAGAAAGCTAGAGCCACCCAACCCAACAAGAGAGTGCCTTCCAAGAGTGTGGTGAGGTACCATTGTGAGTATTGTGAGCGGGATGGGCACTGGGCTGAGTTTTGCTATAGGAGGAAGAGAGATGATCAGAGGCAGTTTGAGTTGAACAACCGGAACATGTACCACCCACGAGTTGGGGTGCGTGAACCGGAAGTTCAAAGGCGCACTACTCGGCCTAGAGGTACAATGCCTCAAGGTGCTAGGCCTCAGGAGGCGAGACCATGTGGTGGTCGTGCCCGACGGGGTACCGGTCGTGACCCATACGACTACTGGCCTCGTGGCGGTGGCTTTACTCCACCCTTCCTTAGCGGACCACGTTTTCCCCATCGTGGTGATCGCTATTCCCCCGTGAGGTAGGAGATGTTTGGCTTTTATCCTAACCCATTCTTTGGGCAAGTGGGACAACACTGGTATCCTTCACAGTTTACTAACCCTAGTTTTGGTCCATTTGTTCACCCTATGTCTTTTTATTGATGTAGGAAGGAGGACTGGAGGAGACTTGGCTTGTGGATTCCGGAGGCTCACGCCATATGAACGGAAGTGCTAAGTGGTTCTCCAGCCTCGACCTCATGCGCCACACCGAGTACATTACATTCGGGGACAAGAGTAAAGGTAAGGTTGTGTCCCGAGGGTCGATCTGAGTCAATTCGTCTTTTGTCCTCAAGGATGTTGCTTTGGTTGCGAATTTGCATTTTAACCTTCTCTCGGTTTCGCAACTTCTCGAAGACGGTTTTGAAGTGAGCTTTAAGCCAAACTTATCTCGGATTTGGGACTCTTGTGGTGAGCTTGTTTGCCGGATTTTACCCTTCGGGAAGGTTTTTCGTGCGGATTTTTCTATCTCTGCCGGACCTTCTCGTTGTCTTCTTGCCGGTTCTTCCTCCGAGCTTTGGAAGTGGCATAGGAGATTGGGACATTTGAGTTTTGACTTGCTTGCTAGGCTTAGCTCAATGGACCTTATCCAAGGATTGCCAAAGCTAAAGTTCGAAAAGGATTTGGTTTGTCATCCTTGCAGGCACGACAAGATGGTTTCCGCTTCCCATCCTCCTGTGACTGAGGTCATGACCACTCGACCCGGCGAGCTCTTACACATGGATATAGTTGGTCTAGCTCGGGTCAGGTCGGAAGGAGGGAAGTGGGATGTGGTTGTAGTCGTTGATGACTACTCGAGATACTCTTGGGTGTTCTTTTTGGAGAGTAAGGATGAGGCTTTTCCACTTGTTCGAGATCTAATTTTGAGATTGCAAAATGAGCTACCTAAGAATGTCATGAGAGGTATCCGCAGTGACAATGGCACAGAATTCAAGAATGCTCACTTTGCAACCTTTTGCTCTTCTTTGGGTCTCGATCACCAGTTTTCCTCACCTCACACTCCCCAGCAGAACGGTGTTGTTGAGCGCAAGAATCAGACCCTTGTTGAGATGACCAGGACGATGCTCGATGAGCATAGGACTCTTAGGTGGTATTGGGCCGAAGCACTCAATTCTGCTTGCTATGTTTCCAATCGCATTTTCCTTCGAGCTTTCAAGAAGAAGACTTCTTATGAGTTGTGATTTGGGAGACCACCCAAGGTAAGTCACCTACGGGTGTTTGGGTGCAGGTGCTTCATCCTCAAAAAGGGCGGTAAGTTGGATAAATTTGAATCACGGTGTTCTGACGGTATCTTTCTTGGTTATTCTACTAACTCTCATGCTTATCGTGCACTTAACCTTGAAACTAATCGAGTGATGGAGACTTGTGAGATTACCTTCGATGAATCTATGCCCTGTGTTTCCACTGCTTTTAAACTTGCAGGTGATGATGAGGTGAACACCAGCATCTTTGTGGAGGAGGAGCAGGACGACGCCGATTGGGGTGATCCCGAGCCGACTCCACCGGCTGCCCCCGTCGACCCTGCGACGTCCACTTTGGCTCACGGTACCGATCCTACTACTTCCTTTACATGGGGGCCGTTCGAGCAGCTTCCTCAGTCGGTGCCCGTTGCACCTGAGGGAGCTCCAGCTGATGTCGAGGGGGAGGCCACTTCGTCTAGGCAGGCTCCCCGCCACATCCAGTGGAAGCACCCACCGGAGAACATCATCGGCGACATTGACCGTCGAGTCACGCGGTCCATGTCCTATATCTCTCACTTTGCTCATTCGGCTTTTGTTGCTTCTTTTGAGCCCCGAGATGTTGGACACGCTTTGATGGATCTGGATTAGGTTAATGCCATGCATGAGGAGTTAGAAAACTTTGAGCAAAACCGCGTTTGGGTCTTAGTTCCTCCACCACCTAGTTGCCACCCCATAGGTACCAAATGGGTCTTCAAAAATAAACAAAGTGAAGATGGGGTGGTAGTGCGCAACAAGGCTAGGTTGGTAGCTCAAGGCTTTTGTCAAAAGGAGGGAATAGTCTATGAGGAAACCTTTTTCTCCCGTAGCTCGTTTAGAAGCAATTAGGATCCTTTTGGCTTTTTCGGCTTCTAAGGGTTGCAAACTTTTTCAAATGGACGTTAAAAGTGCTTTCTTAAACGGCTACATAGAGGAGGAAGTTTATGTTAAACAACCTCCCGGTTTCGAAAATCCCAAGTTTCCAAACCATGTTTTTAAACTTCTCAAAGCTTTGTATGGTTTGAAACAAGCACCTAGAGCATGGTATGATAGGCTAAAAACCTTTTTGCTTGCTAAGGGTTTTAAAATGGGATCGGTAGATAAAACGTTGTTTCTCCTCAAGCAAGGCAAAGACACTCTCCTTGTCCAAATATACGTGGATGATATCATCTTTGGTGGTTCTTCTCATGCTCTTGTTGCCAAGTTTGCCGATCTTATGAGCAGGGAATTTGAGATGAGCATGATGGGAGAGTTGACTTTCTTTCTCGGGTTGCAAATCAAGCAAACCCGGGAAGGGACGTTTGTGCACCAAGGCAAGTACACGAAGGATATCTTGAAGAAGTTTGACATGGGCGAGGCAAAACCCCCTCTCGATGCCTATGTCAACCACTACTACCTTGGATGCGGACGAGGAAGGAGAGGCGGTGGACTAGACCGAGTACCGAAGCATGATTGGGTCGCTTCTGTACCTGATGGCGACCCGGCCGGACATTCAGTTCGCCGTCTACCTGTGTGCTCGCTTTCAGGCGTCCCCACGGACTTGCGCTTCACTCCCGAATTTGGTCTTTGGTTTTCCATCTCTTCTTCTCTTGAGCTTAGCGGTTATTCTGACGCCGACTTTGCCGGATGCTGTCTTGATCGGAAGTCCACTTCAGGGACTTGCCAGTTTCTTGGGTCTTCTTTGGTTTCTTGGTCTTCTTGCAAGCAGTCTAACGTGGCACAGTCGACGTGCGAAGCTGAGTACGTTGCCGCGGCTAGTTGTTGCTCTCAGTTGATTTAGATGATTGCCACCTTGAGAGATTTCGGTCTTGAGCTTACTAAGGTGTCTGTGCTTTGTGATAGCACGATTGCAATTAGTGTGGCTAAAAATCCAGTGCTTCATTCGAAGACCAAGCACATTGAGGTCCGCTTTCACTTTTTGCGTGATCACTACGAGAAGGGCGACATTGACCTCCGGCATGTCGAGACCCAAAACTAGCTTGCGGATATTCTCACTAAGCCTTTGGATCAAGCTGCGTTTTCTCGCCTTCGGGGCGAGTTGGGTGTTTGCTTTCCTTTTTAGAGGAAGAAAGTTTTGTGTATCATAGTTCTTTTTGGGTCTTTTTGTCTTTTCTTTGTCCTTCTTCTAAATTGGTGTCTTGTTAGTGTTTAGTTGGTGTCAATGCATTTTGCATCTCATTTGCATTTGTGACATAGTTCATTTTAAGCTTCATACTTATAGCCAATATAATGAATCTATGGTATGTTTGAGGTGCTTTATGTGTCTATGGTGTTGCCTAACTTAGACTCTTTTTGATCTATATGATATGCAATAGAACTAAGTTAGAAAAGCTTTAAAACTGATTTTAAATTCCCCATGTCACCTCTGAAATGGCACTAGCATGTGTAGGCTTTTGAAGATCCTTCTTGGTTGTCTTGTATATAGCTTGTATCTATGGCTCTTCATTGTTTCATTCACTACCTTTGAGCACCATGATTAATATCTAAAATGAAATTGCTCTCTGTTTTGTGAATTGGAAAGATCGAGTTGGGTCTGCATTGTGAGCACTTCACCGTGTGTTCGAGACTGCTTCCCATATGGGTCGATACTTGAGCGGTGTCGTGTATGACCAAAACCAGTGTGTCAAGTCCTTTGACTTTGCTCGGTTTGTAAGCAGTGGCATCACTTTGCTGACAACCACTCGCATACAACTTAAATCTGCCTAAAATTGAAAATTGGCTGCAAAACTCTGAAATTTGAAAAATTCATTCAGTTGGGCCATTGGCTTGTTGTATGAACTTTGCTAGGGATAGTTTAACTTGCTATACATGAGATTGTTTTGAGATAGATCCTATCTTGTTCTCCATGTTTAATTGTCTCTAGGAGGTGATACCCTCTCTCTACTCACACATGTAATGCTCTCTAAAATAGCTTCTAAAGTGATCTTAAGCTCATCTTGAGTCTTTGTTATGCACGTAGAGCTTTTCCTATTATCACAGGATCACATCACTTAGAGCATCTATTCATTGTCTTAGCTCTAAGTATGAAGCTTTTGCACTTCATGGCATTTGTAGCCGGATCTTGAGTTGTTGCTGTTTGATGAGCTTCATATGTCAACAAGGGGGAGAGATGTGCATTTCATTCCCATCTACTTCCAAGGGGGGGCAAATGTGCTTTTTGAGCTTAATTGGTATCTTTTTGACTTGGCTCTTTTTACCCCTTCTTGGTATCTTGAAGAATTCTTTTGCTCAGGGGGAGCTTTTGCTAGATGTGTTGAGCCATTGCCTCTTCTGGAGGGTCTAGCTTGCTCTGTTGTCTCCAACAGGTTTCGATTGTTTCTTGAGCATTAAGGGACGTAAGTGGTTTCAATTGGTATCTTTTGAGCTCCCTTAGTGCTTATATTGGTTTTCTGAGATTTGAGAGTTTGTGATTGGTATCTTGGACTTGCTAGCGGTGTTGAGCCCGTTTTCTGCCTCTTCTTGAGGGCTAGCTTTGTTTTTCCCATATGGTTTTGTTTAGCATCAGTGAGCGGTGTTTTGAAGGATGATTTTAATTGGTATCGTGTTTGCTTCTCTCAAGTGACCCCGTTTTGTCTTTTATAGATTTTTGGTCATTTGGAGAGTTTTACCATGTGGCTCAAATCTGAAATGCACTTGTGTTGACAATGCACTCATCAAGGGGGAGATTGTGAACACATGGTGGATAAGTACCCATGGATGTTCAACTTCGATGATGAGTGATTGACCAACACATGAGTGTTTCAGTTTGAGTGGCTTAACCTAACCTTTGCGAAAGCAGAAACATGTGCCTGTCTATCGTCTTGTGGTGTGCAGGTGCTATGCCTAGTGACAGTGGTTAATGGCGTGGAGAAGGACGAGTAGAGGCTTGCCGTGCCGATGGACTGAGAGCGGTGAAGGGAGGAAGCAAGGCTCGGACTGAGGTACAATGGGCGCCGGCGGACTAGCTGTGGTGGCTAGTACTTGGCACCGGCGAGTGCGAGAAGACATGGACGTAGACCGAGTCAAGACGGTGGACACGCGAGTCGAGCGGAGGCTCAGGGGACTCGGATTCTGATCAGGCGAAGACAAGGTGGCTCGCGTCGAGTGGTTTGGTGGTTTGGGCCTTAAAACCATCCGCGTCGGTTTCTGAGTTTGGGCCGCAAAACTCGGGGTTCGGTAGTTGAGCCCAAAGCTACCGGTGGCGGGTTTCCTGGGTTTGGGCCTCAAAACCTAGGCGGAGCTTCCGAGGAAGCGGGGATGGCACGTGGCGGAATCCTGGAGGTTGCGTCGAGGCGACGACAACTCTCGGTAGGAAGCGGGGCCGTCCATTAAAATCGAGGAAGATATTTTCCGGAGCATGGACTGCAATGCTTAGGCTAGGTAGTTCACTCATGTATCTTGGGGGGTCTTTGGGAAATAGGCAAAGCCCTGTTAAATAGAGGATGAAGGGGTATCCTCATCCTCATCTCTTGCATTACTCTTTCTCCCACCTATTCCTAGGTTTTCCCTTCCCTAGCTTCTTCTTGCTTGAGATCCACTGAGTCACCGGTGTAAGAACTTGTGATTGTTGCGAGGAATCAGAGGCCGTAACCTCCGTAAGCCATGGTGGCTTCGCTTTTGTGATCGTGTTCCCCGTTTTGCTTATGTTCTTCGCGTTTTACTTTTGCTCCCTCTTTTCCCGAGATGATTTCTCTTTGTAGGGAGTAGCTCTTGCAAATCTATTTGAACCAAGTTGTTCGTGTTCATGAGGAGCATCTTTGTACCGAAGGAATTCCCCTCAAACCTCACGAGGGCGTAGATCGGGCAATTTCTTTGCCGTGCTCTTCGTTCTTGCCCCTTTTCCCCCAAATCATCATTTTCCTTTAATTCTCACCAAATTGACCGATGATTTCTTAGGGATAGCTCCTCCATAGCACTAGAATCATGCCTACCAAGTTGGGCTGCTAGTGGAGAACATTTGGTCAAGATTTAGGAAGATTTGGTGGAGAGAAAATCGATTTTCGCGGTTACTGCGCGTTTGTCGGGGGCGTCAGATGATCCAAGGGTTTGCGTCGGACGCTGGTACGTACTAACGTCAGCGTCTGTCGCCTCGCTTATCGGCGTCCTTTGGTTTTAGCGTTGGACGCTCTCCAGAGTCCGTTGCCCAGCGTCCGTCGCGTGGTGTGCGCTGTGCAATTCTGTTTTGCTCTCGGGTAGGCCGACGGACGATCTTCACAGCATCCATTGCCGACCGTCCGTCGCCTCGGTAATTTTTCAGCTTCTGTCAGGCTCTCTGGAAGGCCGACGGACGCTCGCCTAAGTGTCTGTCGCCAGCGTCCGTCGCCCTGCTCTGGTGAGCACCGGACCAAAGGCTCCGGACCACTTCCATTGGTCCGGAGGTCTTGCTTCAACTAGTCCGGAGCTCCTGCTTGGTTGTTGTTTTCGCCCGTTTTGCCTAGGTTCTTGCCTCTTTTCCCTAGGGGTTGAGATCCTGTGTTTTTGGGGTTTCCGGTGAGTTTCTCTCCACTGCCAGTGAACACCCAGCAACTGGGTTTGGCTTTTGGGAAGAGTGGCCCGAATATTTTGAGAGAAATTTGAGGCTCCCATTCACCCCCCCTCTGGTCGCCGTTCTCGGTCCTTCAGAATTTGATCTTGAAATAAAAGATAAAAAGGGAGTTGAAAATTATGTTGCCGGCCATTTATCTAGAATGCAATTCAAAGAGGCACAAAATTTGCCCATCGATGACTTCCTCAGAGATGACACACTTCTCAAGGTAACAGACTCCAACCCCTGGTATGCAAATATAGTCAACTTTATGGTCATAGGCCATGTCCCACCAGGGGCAAATATGAAGAAACTAGTTCAGGAGAGTTGAGTGCATCTCTAGGACGAGTCATACCTCTATAGAGTATGCAATGATGGATTATTAAGAAGATGCGTACCTATGGAGGAGGCAATCAAGATCATGGAAAGATGTCATGGAGCAGAATACAAAGGTCACTATGGAGCATTCAGAACTCATGCTAAGATTTGGTAGAGTGGTTTCTACTGGCCAACGATGTACAAGGATACCCAAGATTATGTCAGAAAATGTACAAGGTGCCAGAAGCACGGGAACATCAATGCCCGAGATGCCATGCCACTCACCAACAACCTACAAGTCGAGCTCTTTGTTGTATGGGGCATCGACTATATGGGACCCTTTCCTCCATCAAAAGGGTGTGAGAACATCTTAGTAGCGGTGGACTATGTGTCCAAGTGGGTAGAAGCAATACCATGCCGCAAAGCAGACGTAGTCAATTCAAAGAGAATGTTCCATGAAGTGATATTCCTTAGATTTGGAACCCCAAAGTTAGTCATAAGTGACGGAGGATCTCATTTCATTGACAAAGGCTTCCACCAGTTCCTCACTAATCAAGGGATTCGACACAATGTTGCAACTCCATACCATCCTCAAACCAGTGGTCAAGCAGAAACATCCAACAAACAAATTAAGAACATTCTTTAGAAGACCGTGGATGAGATGGGTACATCTTGGAAACACAAGCTACCAGAGGCATTGTGGGCATATCAGACTGCATACATCAACATCATCAACATCAACATCAACAAAGCCTGTAGTCCCAAGCAAGTTGGGGTAGGCTAGAGTTGAAACCCAACAAGATACCCAAGTCATGGTTCCGGCACTTCAATAGCTGCTTTCCAGGCAATCCTATCCAAACATAGATCTCTAGATATATCCCAAGCTTTTAAATCCATATTCACCGCCTCCGCCCATGTCAACTTCGGCCTTCCTCTGCCTCTCCTTATATTATTAGCTTGGCTTGGGACTCCACAGCGCACTGGTGCATCTGGTGGTCTCCTCTGGACATGGCCAAACCATCTCAACCGATGTTGGACAAGCTTTTCTTCAATTGGTGCCACCCCTAGGCGATCACGTATATCATCATTCCGAACTCAGTCCATTCTTGTGTGACCACAGATCCAACGCAACATGCGCATTTCTGCAACACTCATTTGTTGAACATGTCGAGCCTTTGTGGGCCAACATTCGGCTCCATACAACATCGCAGGTCTAATTGCTGTCCTATAGAACTTGCTTTTTAGCTTTTGGGGTACCCTCTTGTCACATAGAATGCCAAAAGCTTGACGCCACTTGATCCACCCTACTTTGATTCTATGGCTAACGTCTGCATCAATATCTCCATCCCTTTGTAGCATCGATCCCAAATATCGGAAGGTGTCCTTTTTAGGCACGACTTGACCTTCCAAACTCACATCTCCCTCATCCTGAGTCGTTGTGCCAAAGTCGCATTTCATATACTCGGTTTTAGTCCGACTTAGTCTAAAACCTTTAGACTCAAGGGTCTGCCGCCACAGCTCAAGTTTCCTATTTACTCCCGCCAAGCTTTCATCAACTAACACTACATCATCGGCAAAGAGCATGCACCAAGGGATGTCCCCTTGAATGTCCCTTGTAATCTCGTCCATTACCAAGGCAAAGAGATACGGGCTCAAGGCTGACCCTTGATGAAGCCCAATTCTAATCGGGAAGTAATCAGTATTACCATCGTTGGTTCGAACGCTAGTCACAACATTGTTGTACATGTCCTTGATGAGGGCCACGTACTTTGTTGGGACTTTATGTCTATCCAAAGCCCACCACATAACATTTCTTGGTATCTTGTCATAAGCCTTCTCCAAGTCAATGAAAACCATATGTAGGTCCTTCTTCTGCTCTCTAAATCGCTCCATAACTTGTCTTAACAAGAAGATTGCTTCTGTGGTTGACCTTCCAGGCATGAAACCAAATTGGTTGGTAGATACTCGTGTCCTTCTTCGCAGGCGGTGCTCGATGACTCTCTCCCATAGCTTCATAGTGTGGCTCATCAACTTAATCCCATGGTAGTTATTACAACTCTGGATGTCACCCTTGTTCTTGTAGATTGGTACCAAAGTGCTTCTTCTCCACTCCTCAGGCATCTTGTTCGATCGGAAGATATTATTGAACATCTTGGTTAGCCATACTATAGCTATATCCCCAAGACATCTCCACACCTTGATTGGGATACCATCCGGGCCCATTGCTTTGCTCCCTTTCATCCTTTTCAACGCTTCTCTGACCTCCGATTCTTGAATCCTCCGCTCAAAGCGCCTATTGTTGTCATCAAACGAGTCGTCCAACTAAACAGGGGAGTACTCGTTCTCCCCATTGAACAATTTGTCAAAATACTCTTGCCATCTCTGTCTGATCTCATCCTCTTTCACCAAGAGTTGCTCCCTCTCATCCTTAATGCATTTGACTTGAGTAAAGTCCCTCGTCTTCCTTTCACGAGTCCTAGCCATCCTATAGATGTCCTTTTCTCCTTCCTTCGTATCAAGACGCTTGTACAAATCTTCATAAGCCCGTCCCTTTGCCTCTGCCACTGCCCATTTTGCAGCCTTCTTTGCCACCTTATACTTCTCTATGTTATCTGCACTCCGGTCCTGGAACAAGCTCTTATAGCCTTCTTTCTTCTCCTTAATTGCCTTTTGGACATCCTCATTCCACCACCAAGTGTCTTTCATAGCGCATCCACTTCCTTTGGTCACACCTAGCACCTCTGCAGCAACCTTTCGAACATATGTCGCCATCTTCTCCCACATATTGTTGGCGTCACCTTCGTCCTTCCACGGGCCCTCTTCAATAACTCTTGCCTTGAAGATCTTTGATGTCTCCCCTTCTAAATTCCACCACTTTGTTCTTGCAATCTTGGCTTGTTTAGCCCTACAAGTTTGCATCAGAAAGCGGAAGTCAGCCACCACTAGCTTGTGCTGGGACACCACACATTCCCCAGGTATCACCTTACAATCCACGCAAGCACGTTTATCTCTCCTTCTTGCAAGGATGAAGTCAATCTGACTGCAGGACAAGCCACTACTAAAGGTCACTAAGTGGGACTCTCGCTTTTGGAGAAAGTGTTTGCTACCATCATATCAAAAGCTGTAGCAAAGTCTAGGATATCCTCTCCCTCCTGGTTCCTTCTTCCGGAACCAAAACCTCCATGCGCTGCCTCGTAACCTGTACTAGATGCTCCTACATGGCCATTAAGGTCCCCTCCAAAGAAGAGCTTCTCGCTACTTGGTACAGCCCTGACTATGCCATCCAAATCCTCTCAAAATTGCCTCTTAGCACACTCATCAAGGCCTACTTGGGGGAGCATACGCACTAATAACGTTTAAGACTAAATCACTAATGACAAGTTTAACTAAGATAATCCTATCTCCTTGCCTTTTCACCTCCACCACACCACCTTAGAGGCTCTTATCGATCGAAACTCCGACTCCATTTCTACTCGAAGTTGTCCCTGTGTACCATAGCTTGAAGCCTGTATTGTCCACCTCCTTCGCCTTTTGACCCTTCCATTTGGTCTCTTGAACGCACAAGATATTTACACGCCTCCTAACCATAGTGTCAACTAGCTCTCTTAACCTACCCGTGAGGGACCCAACATTCCAACTACCTAAACGGATCTTGGTTGGTTCGACTAGCTTCCTTACCCTTCGCACCCGCCGAGGGAGGTGTGAAGACCCTTGCTCATTTTGCACCACATCCGGGCGCCGATGTGGCGCGCCACTAAGGATGCGACGACCCGATCCTTGCTCACTTGACACCGTGCCCAGATCAAGACACGGCGTGCCACGGGGGTGACGACCCGGCCCTTGCTCATTTAACACCATACCCGGGTTCCGGCATGGCGCGTCGCTAAGAGGGTTACGCCCCAACAGGAATCTTTTGGGTCTCATTTCCATGAAGGTGGCTAAGTTTTGATGTTGGCTCGCCAAGCCTATCACACCCTCCTCCTTTACTAGGGCTTGGGACCCATATCAGACTGCATACAAGACACAAATTGGTATATCACTATACCAACTTGTATACGGAAAGACATGCCATTTGCCTATTGAATTGGAGTTCAAGGCACATTGGGCAATCAAGAAGTGGAATATGGATCTACCCGCTTCTGGAAAATTCAGGAGAATGCAAATCTCTGAATTAGAAGAGTGGAGAGACAAAGCATATCATAATGCCAGAATACAAGGAGAGAACCAAAAGATGGCATGACAAGAGAATCAAAGTCAAGGAATTCAACCCAGGAGACAAGGTCCTGCTATTCAACTCAACATTCAAGCTCTTTGGTCACGGGAAACTGAAAAGAAAATGGGAAGGGCCATACCTCATCATCAATGCCGCATCTCATGGAGCAATCACACTCCAGGACGATGATGGCAAAATCTTTAAGGTAAATGGCCAACGTCTTAAAGTTTTCCATGAGCATGAAACCCTGAGCAAGAAATTAACATGCTAGGTTTTGTTCTTAATCCAAATTAGAACTAAAATCTACATGTTTTTACTTTTTTGTTCAATTTTCATGTTTGACCTTAGACTTAGCCTAGATTTAGCCTTGTCTCCTCTCACGAGAAAGTTTGGCCCATTTGGCCTCAATAGGAGGTCAACCGACCTCGGCTTACGGCCTTTTAGCCCGAGGTTGCACGACCTACCTAGCCTGACCCATGGGAGTCCGAAAAATGGCTTGGTTGGACCATACCTTTCAAAAGGAGGTCGGCCTACCATGGTTCGAGCTCATTCAAAGTGCCCGTTGCACATGAACGTTGGACCAACATTCCCCTTCAGTTTCATCGCAATCCGAGCGAAAACGAAGGCACTGAACGTTGGAATCCTTGTTCTTAACCCCCTCTTCTTCTCCTTCCTCCTCTTACCTTGTTCCTCTTCAAAACCAACAGAACTTCCACTACTCCTTGCATCCTTTCACACCCACCTTGATCCTCACCATGTGTCCACCAAGAAACAACGGAAAAATGCCACTCATCCCCTTCAATGGAAGCCCTTCCAAGGTCCAAGATCCCATCAAGACCAAAAACATGGCCATCGAAGTTCTCGACATTGCTCCCCTCGCCATGGCACAACCGCCAGCCCAGCTGAGCACACCCAAGGGGGGGGGTCGGCCGACCTCTAGCTAGCACTCAGAGAGGATGAGGAGCATTGCCCGATCAATGTGTCCTCGCCACAATCTCAATAAGCCAACTACACGTCCAGTAACTCCCAAAAGTTCGACCACCGACCAATTGGGGGTGAAGAAGGCCATCGTCTCCGCCACCGAAGGCGATACAAGCACGGGCTACACCAGCTCGTACTCGCCATCGACACCATTGTGGATGCGCCTTCAAAGGGCCAACGGTGGACCAGGTATGGGCAAGGTACTTGTCCCTCCCCTCACCTCCGAGGAGCGGAGGGAGACACGCAACTCTCTTGAGTCTAAGGCTTCTTGCAAGTCGATCCGGCGAACCAGCAACCCTCCTTCCATCTCTGGCCCTCCAGGCCAATTCCAAGAAGAGGACGAGGAGAGCGACATGGATAAGTTGTTGTGGATATTTGGTAGGCTTAGGGAGAGTAACACCAAACTAGCGGAGAGGGCAGCAGAAGAAAAAATGGCGCACTTAGACTTAGAAGATAGTTTTAATGATCTTCGCATTAGCACTAGTGCGAAGATCAAGCGCTTGGCCAAGGCAATTGAGAGAGAGGATCTCTTTGCCCCTCCTTCTCCATAGATCGCTAGTATCTCTAATAAGTTAGGCACTTAGATTTATTTTCAATCTTTTCCCTTCATCAATGTAACTTGTGCCTAGAAAGATTTGAATTGAATAAAAATTTGGTTCTACTGGTGTCTTACCCCAGCAGAACCCCTGCATTTGATCTATTTTCTCTCACTGTTTACATTATGCTTTGGAACAAGTATGAGGGGGGTGTCGGTCGACAACCCAACATGCCATATCACCAGTTCGGCCATTGAACCATGATGTACACAGTCATAACACATTCCACAAAAAAGTTGACTCTCAACGACCACTTTTGTGCATCGGCCGATGCACCTTAAAAGCCAAGTTTCAGAACTGACACAGTAGATTAACATTCAGAGGTAAGGGATTCTAATGCAGAGACCGAAGTGGCCAAATGGTTCCAGAGTGGGGTCGACCGACCTCACCTAAAAGTCTCCTGCCCACCAGCCACCATCTACTCAACCTCAACATACTTCCTGTCTAGTTTGCCATGTCTCTCCCCTTCTTCCTTTATGTTTTTATTTGTTTTACTCATTTACCCTTTTAAATAAAAATAAAAATAATTCCTTCAAGAAATTAATCACTTAATTTATTTCCCTTTTTAATATTGAATAAAACAAGAAGATCGCATCTGAAGTTAAAATTTGAAAAGTGACATGATCTATGACGTTTTAAAGGGAAAAAAGCATCATAAAGACAAATTCTTGCTTTTTTTCTTATGCTAGTGGGAAAATACTTTGATAGGAAGATCATATTGACTAAGTTGTTGATTAATGTGATATAGTTCTTGGTTTATGATTCACACCCTATCTTTTTAAAGTTCTTGGAGATTAATTTTTGAAAATGTCATCAAACCATAATGTCACTACTCCTCTATAGTGAGAAAATTCCTACCAAAGCCATAAATATTTATACATGTTCAAAACCTTCCTCATATGCTTCTTGTAATTGCTTTGAGTTTGGTCAAACCTTGTGACCCTTATTGAGAATTTTGTCATAGTTCAAAGATCAAGATCACGTACATGCCACATATTTCCACTGCTTCTACACTAGAAATACGCAAAAACATGCCTTCCATTTACATGTTCCATGTTCATCCAATAAATACTCTAGAAATAAATGTTATGATCTCTCTCTAAATTCTTCAAAAAGAGATATGGCTATCATAAATGAAAATGATGAGCAAAAGCTCTTTATCAAAAAAATAGATAGCCATATCTCAAGTTTATCCTAAAGTTAGAGAGATCATATACATAGTTAAGGAGTACATGTTAGTCATCTACCATGTTCCACAAACATGCACATCATCTAGGATTATGACACTCTTCTCCTTGGATCCTTGTTTTGACTTTACAATATAAGTGATGCAAGTTTGCTACATAGTTTATCCCTACCTAAGCTCCACATAAGCCTTTTAGAAGTAGGAAGATAAAAAGAAGGCAACCTCATGTTATGCCTTGGTAAGGAATCATACACCTTGAGCGATCTATAGTTCTATATGAGGAGTAAGATGACTTATGAGCTTTCTTTTGAAAAATTTATCAAAACTCCAAGTACTAAAATATGATTTGGGAAGATGACTTTGCCTTGAGAGCTATTCCATTTCTCAACTTCTCAAGGATATATGTTAGCCAATACCACATATCCTACTTGTATGAAAAAAATGTCTTGAGTAAATCTTTATGCTTGCTTTATACTTTGAGTATCATAGTTATGTTAACTTTTAACCTTTACTCGAGGACGAGCAAAGAGGTAAGTATGGCGGATCTTGTTGATGGTAAGAATGAGCCATTTTGTCACCATCAAAATAGCGTCAACATCCTCAGAATAGAAGAAAGGCAAGCATAACATGAGCACATTTTATCCAATAACTAGTTCCACATGTCCCATGACTATTTGTATGTAGGTAATGACAAATAGGGACAATTGGGGGCCAATAGGCCCACTTAGGGGGTCGGCCGACCTCCCTGTGGGGCCACTGAGGCCTCCCATGCCCCCATGATCCAAGTAACACCTTCCCAAGGGATCATGCACCCTTGGATCCACTCTGTGCTACCTCTCAACGGTTCTATATCAAAGCATGTGGATCCATGGGCCCACATCAAGGAGATTAATGTGACAATTATCTCAGAACAACCACCCAACGCAAACGACAAGTGGGACCAGTATCCAGAAGGCAGAGGTGGACCAGAGACCCCATGATGAGGTCGGTTGACCTCTCAGTGGGCCCACCTGCCCCCCACATGGTCCCTGACCAGTGGGGCACCATCTAGAAGGATCAGAGATGGCCCACAGGCCATAGGGGGGGGGGGTCGGCCGACCTCCCCCTAGGTCGGTGTAGAGCCTAGTGACCCCCACATGCTAAACACATGTTGGAAATCAACACCATCCATCCTAAGGCGGTTCATAGGTCGGTTTGATCATACTATTCCTTAGTCTCTTAGCGGAGCTCTGCAGTAGTGTTTGCTAGTTGGAGGAGAGTGAGGAAATTCTTCTGGAGAAAGCCGCAGATCTGTCGGGAATCTTCTCCGGAGTTGTACCTCAGCAAATGCGAATCTCTTGTAAGTTCAGCACTTGTAAGTGACTTCCTCCGAGTTCTTTATAGCATTTAATATTCTAAATCTGGTTTAGCTGTTATACATCTTTTGGCGCTTGTTCATCGCTTTGGTCTGAGTGAAGTGCTTTAATCTTAGGCCAAGGTTAAAGTAGTAAGATTAGTGTAGACGTGGTGTATAAGCTTAATCTTGCCTTTGTAAACCGCTTATCGCACAGATTGTTTGTGGATGCTAGTAGGAGGTGACAACCCTATCTAGTCCTCGTATTCCACCACGTGTGTAAGATAAGTTCTTAAAAGGTAGGGCCTCAATACAACATGATGGTGCGGTCTGGTTAGAGTTTTGTCCTCTTTTTGATCTATCCCATCGCTCCTGCAAGAGAAGGGCTGATAAAGCCAGTATAACCAGCTATACCCTCTTAGATATTGTTGCTATATCGAACCTCTCACCCGTTATCATAATCTCCCTTGATCCATCATAGGCATATCCATAATCCTAGTTAAATCACTTCTCGTTCCCTGTGGAAAATACGATACCTAAAATACTCCTATTGAAGGCTACACATGACAATCGTACGCTTGCGGTTTTTTACCCGTTTGCCACTTCTGATGTCAACAATCGTCAAGCCATTCAAGATGCATTCAATGCTCAGAATCAATGTAGAGTTGAATTTGCCAATCATCTAGAAGATATCAATACCATTGTCAAATCAACTCCATAGAAGCAAGAAGGAAGTCAACCTCAGTTTACCATCAAGGTAAGTACCAAGGTAATAATTCCTCTAATCAAAGACTTCCACCTTTGAGAGCATTAATATTGGAACAAACTAATAGTTAATGAAAGTATTAATAACAAACTTGCTTATAATGACCAAATCTTAGAGGGAATAAATTCTAAGTTAGATAATTTCTCTTCTGCTATAAAGGATCAAATAATATTTAATAAGAAGATAGAATTACAAATAGCACAATTGGCTTCTACTCTGTCTACTGTCACTAACCATGAGTAGGTACAAGGAATAACTACTAGAAAAGGTAAGACTACTCATGACCCACCTTATCTAGAAGGGGCACGTAGAACACCACAGTTAATAACTACTAGAAAAGGTAAGACTACTCATGACCCACCTTATCCAGAAGGGGCACGTAGAACACCATAGTTAGTGCAGGTAGAAAAAGAAGTAAACAACCTAGAAGTTCTACTACAAGATTTGCTAGAAGAATTACGTCAAGATTATCATGACACTCCTCTCCTACCATTCCCACGCAGAAATAAGAAGACCAAAGAAGATGCACAATTTGGTAAGTTTGTAGAGGTAATTCAAAAGTTATATATCAACATTCCTTTGCTAGATGCCATGTAGGTACCTACATACGCAAAGTATATAAGGGACATCCTCAACAACAAAATACCACTACCTTCTATTGAAGTCATCAATTTAACAGAAGATGTGTAGTGCGGCAATTCTGAATTCTTCTCCTGTCAAGAAGAAGGATCCAGGGTGCCCCACTATCGATTGCTCAATCGGAAATCAAAGATTTGGGAATACTTTATGTGATCTTGGAGCAAGAGTCAGCGTTATGCCCAAGAAGGTCATCGACAAACTCAACTACTCTACACTCACACCCATATCAATGTGTCTACAACTAGCCGACCAATCGGTTCGCTACCCTACAAGAATTGCAGAGAATATCCCAGTAAAAATTTGAAACTATTTCATCCCTGTAGATTTTGTGGTACTTGACATCCAGGAAGGGATGAGGACACCACTCATCCTCGGGAGACCATTCCTCAACACTTCAAATGCACACATTAATGTCGGGGCCGGAGAAATCAAATTCATCATCAATGGAGAAGAAGTACGGTTTGCATTCAAGCCAAGACCAAAGCAATGTCAGAATTTGGAGTGTCATGAGAAGCAAGAATCAAGGTCATCATCTCCAGCTTAGGAGATCAAGCTTTAAGAATAATCAATTTGGAAAAGTCTGGTCGATGGACTTAAAACCCCCGAACCTTCGCCAGGAGGTAACTCGGTAAGTTATCAGGTAATTTAATTCCGCATTACTTTTCAAGCATTATTATAAGCATTGCATTATTAAAAGAAAATAAATATTTATGGCATGGTAGAGTTTTAGTTCTTAGTAATTAATATTCACAGTAAGTAATTTTTAATATAGTTTTAGAAAATTACAAAAAGACCGTCATTAGAATTTCTTTTTTTCATAGATTCATAAAAGTAATTTAGTTTTTTGTTCTTATACCTTTTATACCGTATAAATACGAGAGACATGTGGGACCCACACATCACCTCACCATCACCCACACATCAACTCTCATCAACCACCATGCACTACCATCCATTTTCCGCTCACTCATGCATACGCCACCAACCAAAATACCTTTCCCACCGAAAGGAGCACCTAACATACATGCATCTGATCATGTTAATCAAGTGGAAGACACAAGCAAGAGGAGGAGCCAGGAAGCCATGAGGTGGGGCCAGCTGGCCCCACACCATGTCGGCCGACACCCTATAACCCCCTCTCCCTCTCCCTCTCCCTCTCTCCTTTCTCTCATTCACTCCACTCTCGTTTTCATTCACGAAGAACACCACTCCACTCTGTTCTCCACTCCAGAAAACACGACACCACATTTCCTTCATTTAATCAAGAAAAATCAAGTATGAGCGAGATTTTGGGTTAAGCTCAAGGTTCCCCCGGTGAAGCAACCTCTAACCCCCACTAATCTCTCCCCTAGTTGTCTTTGTTCTTGATTAATTTTGCAGGAAACATGAGTAAGAAATTAATCAACGCCACGAAGAGTGTCGGGAAGGCTCTCTCCTTCCGCACCACTCAGAGTCAAACATCATCAGAGCATCATCAAGAGCCATTTCCGAGATGGACGTAGACACTCCATCACCCATGAGAACTTCATCCTCTTCACACTATGGTGAGCAAGAGAGGTATGTGCTTACTAGAGATACTCATCTTAAATTACAGTCAGAGAAGGAAAGGAACATCCGCAATGCCATCAAGGATAACGAATTCACACATACCCCGACCTTCGATGATGTACTACTTTTTGAAACAGACATGTCCATCATACTAGTCCACACAGCCATGGGGCCATAACTTAGGATGGGAGCAACAGTCCACATATCAGGGAACATCTGCAGGATGGGATAACCAGGGCAAGAAAATTTTACTAATTATTCACAAGATTAGGAACCTTAGCAGGATTCCAGAGAGGACACATGTCTTTCTCTACCCGGACGCCCCACAGACTTCAGCACTGGAGCGCCGTACCCGTACCATCAGCCCCCCGCAAATAATACTATCCTCCACTAGAGTAGCATAGGGAAACCCTCCACAGCTAGGCGACGGTACTCCTAGCATTTTCACTAATGATTTTAGCGACCAACTTGCAAGTATGCAGCAAAGACATAACAATTCCAGTCCACCTTGGACCAGGTATAGAGACTCAGCATCAGATGATGATCGTCTACAAGAGATACAACAACAGCAGTATGAGGAGCATCAGGACCTACGGTCCCTGTCTGCGCTTGGGTTTCAACTGCCCACCGTCACCCCCCAGATTTGTAGACCACGTTACTAGCTTGGGGGAGAGCCCCCAAAAGGTAAGTCCCACTATCATATTTCAATTTCTGCTTTTTTATTTTACTTTTTAGTTAAGTTTGCTATTATTGTTATTTAAGAAACGAAAATAAAAAAGAGAGAAATAAAAATATATTAGCTAGAATAATGAAAAAATAACTATGTATATATATATATGTGCTTCTCGCATACGTAATGTAGTCCTCATTTATTTTATCCCCAAAAAATTTAAAATTATCATCTCTTGTGAGAACCTGAATTAGTGGGATAAAGACTTTTTTCCCTTTTCTAAGTTACTTTTAAAATAAGATATAGAATAAAAGAATTTGCTATGATCTTGTTCTAAAAAAAATTTAATTTCTGGAGATATTATTTAAATTCTCAAAACCCCAAAAACCCTCTTAGGATTAAAGTTGAGTATTTTGCTATGCGCCTATGATCAAAATTAAAAAAGAAAAATTTTTACAAGTGTTCAATCTTTCTCTTCAGAAGGGTTGTATGGGCTATGAAAAAGTATGAGAAAATAATCCATGCCAAAAGTTTGCATGGAGAAAAGAGGGAATTAAAAAAAGGCAAAAGCCTGACGCACCCTCAAGAGGAATTAAAAATGTGCAAGTGTCCGACATCCCTCTTAAAAAAAAAAGCCCATGTTCTTGAAGGGGAGAAATAAGAACATGAAAGACGGGAAAAAATAAAAAAACAATGTTTTATAAGTTAATCATTCTGATCAAAGGGACATAGCAGAGTATTCTCTTTAATATTTTTGCAAGATTTATTTTTCAAAGATATCAAAAACCCCGGAAAGAAAGTTGATAAAAGAATAAGGCAAAAAAGCAATTCTAATAAAACCTATCTTTTTTTGCAGTTTACTTATGACTAGAGTAAAGTAATGAGTTCCATAAGAGATAGTGTTCTTCACTGAGAATTTCTTTTAAAATGAAATAAATAAATATTTCCACTTGGACTTTGATTAGGGACTGCAAAGGGTGTGCTTGGGGGAGCTAGTTGACGGACGTTAGCGTCAACTTTTAAAGCAATTTTTAAAAAGAATAAAACGATCAATCAAATATAATATCTAGAAATATATGATTTATCTAACAAATTCCCCAAGTTTTGGTGTTTCATTATTTTTTAGGGACTATTCCAGAAAAGAGAATAAAGAAAAGCGAATCAGAGAATATATCAAGCAAATCCGTGGAGAAACACTACCAAAATATTCACAGAGGATCCCGCAGACACCGGAGCGAAGCGGGGGCCAGATCCCATAGGGTGAGGTTGGCCGACACTAGGTGGGGTCGGGCGGCACCCCTAGGGGCCCCCTTGGCCTCCATCTTCTGGAAGCTTTCTCCACCGCCTTTGAGGATTGATTGAGCCCTACCTTAAGTCGGTTTGATCCAACGATGACGTGCATCCCACTGGGCTATAAAATAGAGGCTTGTACCCCCCCCAGGAGGCACCAGATCAAGAAGAATAATTGATCAAGGTCAAGTCAGAGAAAGATTATAATAGATCTAGGGTTTCCCGAGGTTAGATTAGAACTCTAGTGGTTCAAGTTATTAGATAAGTAGCTAGCAAGATTCAAGTGGAGTTGGGCAAACATTCGGAATTCCAGATCCGTTTGGAGATTTGGTAATTTATCTTGTATCTCATTATGACTTTATACTTCATTATTATATTGCTACTTATTGAGTGTTTAGTTTATTCTATTTACATATTAGATTTTAGATAAGATTGGTGATGATTATATTTATAAGATCGTAAAGCGCCTAATTCAATCCTCGAGTGGGTTAGGTGATGTGTATTATGTAGGTGTGGTGCCTAGATATTATATGTACCTACAGATGTCTCCTGATGTGTCGTGTCGTGTGTAGTTCGTGTAGGTGACTTTTATAGTTGCGTTTAATTCCTCTGTAGTCCATCCTTGGCACATAGGCTTGGCAAAGCGCGTGGTCGCGACGGAGGTGATGTTCCGTCTTAATAGCCCCCCTAGTTGATGCTCCTTATGATGTTTTCTGGGTCAGTTATGCTATAGATGATTTGTATGTAGGTGGGGTGGTTTAGTTCCTTTTTATTTATTTAGGTTTCTTTTCTTTAAACCTTTAAACTTGAGTTGCCTGACTATATTATTAGTGAGTCTATTTTATCTTTGGAAAAAACCATTTTCTTATACCTTTATTATCATATTTATTATCTTGACATGACTTCACTACAAGAAATGCTTCTTTTTATGACAAAATGCCTCATGACGGAGCCTAATTTCGTCATATAATGTAATATAATAAAGCGATAGGCTTGGCAAAGCGCGATCGCGACGGAGGTGATAGTTCCGTCTTAATAGCCTCCCTATGATGAAAAATTATGTGTCGTCATAAAATTATGAGACCCAGAACTATTTATGACGACTCATTTTTTAGTGTCACATAAAGGTACCAACTTTCGTCACAAATTGTTAGGTGCCAGCAGCCGGTTGACGGTTCAGTTTTTATGACGATTTGATATAGTTTTTATATGACAATAGTAGATTGTCACAAAATGTTTTATTAAATATAAGGACCACCCATGTCATAAAATACTTAGTAAGAGATATCCCATTGACCCAGGTCGATTAGGTGGGTTCGGCCTAGGTGAAAAGGATGATGGAGCGTGGGTAAAGGAAGACATACCCGGGGCCCGAAAATGATAATGGGCCAATATAGTTTCTCTTTTATTTTTAATTTGTAAATCTATTTTCAAAACCAAAATGATTGCAGCTAAAAAAGTCATAAAATAAATACGATGCTTCTTTTTAATCTTGGTATAAAACATGTAATAGTCTTTCTCTCACA